>JAEIGQ010000499.1:0-34835 GCA_018904275.1 Lordiphosa clarofinis | reverse complement strand
CTTAACACACTCTTTTTATACCCTTGGAGAGGGTATATTAAAA
The DNA here is from genome assembly GCA_018904275.1 of Lordiphosa clarofinis. Classification (NCBI taxonomy): domain Eukaryota; kingdom Metazoa; phylum Arthropoda; class Insecta; order Diptera; family Drosophilidae; genus Lordiphosa; species Lordiphosa clarofinis. The sequence goes on along the minus strand of JAEIGQ010000499.1, from coordinate 34,792 downwards.
TTGTCCGGATGTTTGTAACGCATAGAAGGAAGCATCTCCGACCACATAAAGTATATATATTCTTGATCAGCATGACGAGCTGAGTTGATATAGCCATGTCCGTCTGTCCGTCTGTCCGTCCGTCTGTCCGTCCGTCTGTTCGTCCGTCTGTCCGTCCGTCTGTTTCTATGCTATCTCCTCCGTCAGTTTTAAAGCTATCTTAACCAAACTTTGCACGAAGTCTTTTGGTACAAATACGCTGCACATTTGTCGGAACCGGCCGGATCGGATGACTATAGCATATAGCTGCCATAGGAACAATCGGTTGAAAAACAAGTTTTAGTGAGAACAACTTTTTTGTTTCCAATGCTATCGCTCCCAACGCTCGTATTTATAAGTTTTTAATGATTTTAGTCAATTTCACCAAGGCTTGTCGAAATCGGACAACTATATAGTATAGCTGCCATACAAAAGTTAGGTCTGAAAAAAAGTCTTATTGAGAAAAACTTTTTTGTTTTCAAAGATATCGCTCCCAACGCTCGTATTTATAAGTTTTCAATGATTTTACATAATTTCAACAAGATTTTTCGAAATCGGACCACTATATAGTATACCTGCCATACAAACTGTCAGGCATATATCAAGCTCCAAGGGTATATAAACTTCGGTCGAGCCGAAGTTAGCTTGCCTCTATTTTTCTTTTTTCTTTCTTTTTCTTTTCCTCTTTTACATCAATTTGATCATTAGGAACTTCATCGTCAAGTTCCTCTTGCATAGCCAAATCGTCTGCCAGGCGTCTATTTGGCTGGACACAACAGCATAATTGTAAATCAAACTCAAAACTCCAAGCCAACAACATTTTTTTTTTTAGTAAAGCCTACCACAAAGTGGAGCAAGTGCGGAGATGTCTCACCAAACCAAATGTAAATGTGCCAAAAATTAGTTGCCATTGCCCAGAGAAACTGAAACAGAAACACTTCAAGCGCAAATTGTCATAATCATAAAAATTTGCAATTATGCTGATGACCGCAGAACAAGAACAACAACAATAACAGTACAACTACAACTGGAGCACAGCACATTTCCAGTTCATTAGCCCTGGCCAGATTGCAGACATCTCCTTGCCCCAACTAACAGCACACATTACATTTTGTTGCCTCCTTTTTCAGACACTTTCTTGGCAAGACCTTCGCACATGAGTCGAGGCGAAAAATAATGCAATACAAATTATGCAGACAACTGGAGACAATAAAGTCATTAGCCTCGTGTAGGCCAAATCTTTGTGCATGTAGGGAAGTGCTACTTAAAGCTTATCAAACACATATCATAATACGTTTACTGGGCTATTTGGCTGCTGTGAAAAAGCTGCTGCTGCTGATTCACTTCTGATGTTAGTCGAGTGATTCGAGTCATTGCGTACTGTTGGTGCCCAGTCGTTGGTAAAGATAGAAAAAACTGCTGTGAACAAACTTAGTGAAAAATACAAGAAATACAAGCAGGAATGCGTGTAGATAGTCGACTGGTAAGTAAAAGGCTAATCGGTCCAAAAAAGAAGAAATTTGCAAAATTTTATATGTTTAAATTTTGAAATGTGTTAAAAACTGCTGCTAAAAGTTCGGGTATATCGAAGGTGTTGTTTTAATTATCTCGAAATCTCGAAAATTTCATTCAAATAATAAAAATTAGAAGGAAATTACTCATTTATCGGTTGAGCTTAGATTGTCATGTTCACGAGTGAATAAATAGATGGTGAAGATCAAAGCGTCCACTAAATGCCGAAATTGCTTAATTTTACATTGAGTTTTGACTATTTTAAAGATTTGATAGATGGCAATTGCAATGGAAGCTTCACTTGTTGGCTTTATGTTTAAAATACTAGACGCCCAGAAGGAGAGCGCCACTCCATAACTCCGCTGTTTATAAACCGATCCAAAATATCAGATATTCACACCAGAATTACATCAGTTCTTAAAAAAACTCCTCTTCGTTTTTTAAATTTTTTGCCCTCCCAGTACTGTAATTACTGCTTTAGCAGACAAATCTACAAAAGGTAGAAGTACTACAAAAAAAGTTGAAGATACCGATCAGTCCCCCGCATTTCTCAGCCATCGCGTTAAGTCTCTAATCCCATTAAATATAATATAAAATAATTTTCTCGTCGCTATCAGAACTAGCAAAGTTATACAAAATCAGATGGTTCATTTGCGAGTTATTTTAAAAGTATGTGAAAGTAAAATCTCTCATTTCCCAGGTTATTAAAATTTTGTGAGTTTTGTAGCAATGAGTTATTAATCAGGGCTGCAAACTGGAAGTCCGAACCGAACCTGAACCTGAAACATTTTGCTTCATTATAAATATAATATAATATAATATTTAGAAGGAACTAATAAGTAAAAGCTTTATCAATTATAAGAAGAGAGAAGCTTGGCTGGCCCGTTGGAGGAGCTGTATAGCCAACATTTACATTTATCAATTATAAATAAAATAATTAATAATTCTTTACTATGTCTATCATTTGATGAAGATGAAAGACAATTTTTATGCTTTAACGTTTTGGACAAACGATCATTGTAAAGAAATTAACAATGACGCATTTGTTTTATAAGCTGTTCCTACAACATAAGTATCAGTCTATTGTACTTACCTACTCATATACTACTTTTATCCGGCAATAGTTTCAGTAATAATGAAAGATGGTTGAAAGACACACTAATGGTTAACTTAAAACAAGTGTTTTAACTGACGGGATAGAATTTCCCCTACTTATTTTAAATGTTAAGTCAACTTTATTACTCTTATTGACTGTTGTCTTCGTAATTGTCATAGTGATAAGTGCTTCCCACTAAGTGCTACACATCTAGCACTTGGAAAAAATATCAGATAAATAAAGAAGTAAGGGCCGAAATGCACAGACATACACAAAAACTTCTGTCAGTTTGGTGTAGTCTGTTTTTGCACTTGTGCTGCCTTTGGAATTCTCAAATAGTAATAGCAATGGCCTCTGCCGATTTGCAGAAGATAAGCAAAGCCTGCTAATGATACAATCGGGAGGTTCTTAAAACAGTTGCAGCTTTAAAAGTAATGAGCTATCATAATCAAATAGACTGATGGCAGTCGATACTGCTTCTGTCAGAAACTAGTCAGCTATTCGCTCTCACTTACTCTCTCTGAGTGCATTTGGGAATCATTTGGGCTCTAACCACGGTGATTTTCTATACGAATAATAAGAACTCAGTAACGCGTATCAACACTCAAAATTGAGAGGCAGTGTACATTTTATCTCTAATACTCCATGGTATATTGACCAAGAGCCTGCTAAAACGAACGATGATCCAAGCTCGAATATGATATTATTAAGCTTCTAAGCATCAATTTAAATATGATCAAAATTTTAAGGGCCAATTTCTCATCTTCTAGATAGAGCTATATGGGACATAACATGAAAAACAAATAGCAGAGTAAATTGTGAGCTTATCTGACACATAGTAAAAATAAAGGAAATTGACACTAGATTTGTTCCAATTTACGGGCGTGTTTTCTGAATTAGCTTAGAACAAAATTATTACTGAACCCCGGATAGAACCCGAACCTAGGTTCAGCGACTTTCTGAGCTCGTTCCGTTACCCCGAACCTAAAATCGTAATCTGTGTTTAAGCTATGTTTTGAAAAAAAAAACTCGGGCAACACATATTCAGGCCTGTGCCCGTTTTCGATTCCTATCAAATCATACGGAATCGGAATTGTTAAATGTACTCGCTTTCAAAAACCGACGGTGTTTTTTGGCATTTAACTTAAAATCCCATTTATCTTCATTCGACCCTCTTGATGACAAAAAAATTTGACCGAATTCTTTAATCGTCTCTTAGAAACCACAGCTCTTATCAATTCCGATCAATCGGATTCGGAAACGGGAACAGGCCCGATTATTTATACCCTTGGAGAGGGTAAATTAAAATTGTTCAGATCTTTGTAACGCATAGAAGGAAGCATCTCCGACCACACAAAGTATATATATTCTTGATCAGCATGACGAGCTGAGTTGATATAGCCATGTCCGTCTGTTCGTCGGTCCGTCTGTCCGTCTGTTTCTATGCTATCTCCTCCGTCAGTTTAAAAGCTATCTTAACCAAACTTTGCACAAAGTCTTTTTGTACAAATGCACAGTACATTTGTCGGAATCGGCCGGATCGGATGACTATATCGTATAGCTGCCATAGAAACGATCGGTCGAAAAAGTAGTTCTAGTGAGAAAAACTTTTTCGCTTTCAAAATTTTGTCAAAATTGTGGTGCCATATAACAAACTGGCACGCAGATATCATGCTCCAAGGGTATATAAACTTCGGTCGATCCGATTTATATTTTCCTTAGTTTTTAATATTTATTTTCTGACTTTTATGTATTAGAAAATCGAGCTTAATTATTATTCATTGAGGAATAAAATAAAACTAAAAAATAAATCATTAAAGATAGATTTTTATAATAGAATTTATAATCGTTAGGGTCCTTGTTTGTTTGTTTATTTAATTTTTCTTCTCAGCGCTACAAGTAAGGATATACTTATATTTATAACGCTAATCACAACGGCAAATGGCAAAATGATTAGGTATGAAGATACAGAAACATTTAAAAACAATTTAGATATTACAATTTGTTCAATTCTGTTATAAATTACTTAAGCTTAAATAACACAGGCCAACAAAATGACCATCTTTGTGAGGTGCAGTCCTGTTGATTTAAAAATATGATAAGTTTATGTTTACTGATTCCTTAACTTGTTTCGGTTTCGTTCCATCAGCTCTTGTTTCCAAGATATAGCAGAAAAAAGAAAATCTTGCATTTTTGGCACTCTTGGATTTATGAAGGCCACACTAGGCATAAATGTCTGAGTTTATGAGCTAATTATGATAAAGGACCTATCATTGCAAATTAGAAAAATCATAGGGACCATCTAAGTCCGGCGGAAAGTGTCTAATTTGGCCTTTAAAGAGAGACATTTTTCGATTTATAGCATTTTTATCAAAATTAATCATCCCGTTTAAGGAAGCGCGTTAATTGGATTAATAGTTTCGCCACCTGAGCATATAACCAAACATATGATCTAATTTTGTGATTTTTATGGCATTTAAATAAGTTTATTTGGCAAAGATATGGCGTGTTTAAAACGAAAATACATATATAAATTTATGGGAGGAAAACTAGATTGTTACTCTAAATCTGTATAGGAACTGTAAAGGGGCTACTTGGTTCGGCATAAATTGTTATATGTTTACATGTAGATGATAAATTATATTTGGAAACAAGTAGCCTTTTCACAGTTCCTATAAAAATTTGAATTACAAATCTAGTTTTCCTCCCAAAAATTTAAATATGTAATTTCGTCTTTAAGAGGCTATAACTTTGCCAAATAAATTGATTTAATCACCATAAAAATCACAAAATTAGATCATATGTTTGTCTATAGGCTCAGATGGCGAAAATATTAATTCAATATCTGCGCTAGCTTTAACGGGCTATAAAAAATGCTAAAAATGCTATAAATCGAAAAATGTCTGTCTTTAGAGGCCAATTTAGACACTTTCCTCTGTACTAATATAGCGGATATGATTTTTAAAATTTGCATTGATATGTACTTTATCGCAATTAGTTTCTAAATTCAGATAATTATGCCTAGTATGGCCTCCATAAATCCTAGAGTGCCAAAAATGCAAGATTTTCGTTTTTCCGCTATATCTTGGAAACAAGAGCTGATGGAACAAAACCAATGATACAGTTTTGTTCAGTGAAGTCTATATTAACATAATCTGTTAAAAATAGACCTGCACCAAAATCACTGTTGGGCTGTGTAATACATAAAACTGATGTTCGTTTAACTCCGCCTCAATTTATATATTTGGGTTTTGTTGTAGGTATGCTATTAACTTTTCCCAAAATGTCTGTGCGTTTCTAATTGTCTTTAATTCATGTGGCAGTTGATTCCAAAGACGAATAGCATACGAAAAGAATTAACATTGTGAAAAGATAAAAGGGTTCCCCGGTATTTATAATTTTGTGTAGATAGATTAGGACTCTCAAGCAGCAGTTAAATTCAGCTGCCTGATGAGTCCGTATGTTTTGCCAAGTGCTTGGTTTATATGGTCCTCCCAAGTCAAGGTATTGTTAAATATAAATCCTAAATTTTTTGCTAGTCCACATATTCGATATCAACATTATCTATTTCAAGTCTCTGTAAGTCGTCAGTGTTGAAAATTTTCTTATGTATAACCAAGCATTTTGACTTAATTGGGTTAATTTTTAACCCATTTCTCAGTGCCCAATCACTTATTACACGAAGCTCACTGTTACAAATATTAATACACTCTGACACTTTACTTAGCGGACGACATCATTTGTACATCATCTGCATACATCTGGACATCACAGTTAGACAACAAAGTGGGAGGGTCATTTATATAAAGACAAAAAAGTAATGGTCCTAGAACAGACCCTTGCGGAACACCTACTCTAGTTTTAAGAAAAGTAGAAGAGTCTGTTGGGTTAAATAAGGCTTGACTTCTATCTTTAAGGTACGAGGTCATCATTGTCTGCGCTGTTGTTGAAAAATTATACAGTATTCTTATTTTTTTAAGAAGTACATCGTGGCTAACCGTGTCAAATGCTTTGCTAAAGTCTAAAAGAGTTAAGAACGATATATTGTCACTGTCCAGTTTTATACGTATATCCTCGGTAATTTTTGTTACTAATGTGGTACAACTCCCTTTTTTTTCTTGAACCCGGACTGTCTATCATTAAATAGTTTATTCTTTTCCATGAATTCACTTATTTGTGAGGCCATAATTTGTTCAAGAACCTTGGAAAGAAATGGAAGGATAGAAATGGGTCATTATTGCCTTTTGAAATAGGTAAGACTTTGGCCGTTTTCCAGATCAGCGGGAAACAAGAGGTTGTTAAAGCTGTATTGAAAATGTGGGTTATGTGTACTAAGATTCCTGGTAACAGTATTTTCAGAAATTAGGTCATCTAGTCCAGTGGCATTGGATTTAATTTTTAATATTGGCTCAAGGACATCACATTGATTGACACATGCAAAACTAAAACTATTATCACAGGTATTATTTATAATTGAGTTCAGGTACGATGTGTCATGATTTTCAGATACTTGAGATTGAACAAATTTACCATTTAGATAGTTTACGTTAATGTTGTCCGCAAAGTTAGGTCTTTGTCGCCCAATTCCTATTTGCTTTATATTTTTCCAGACTTGCTGTGAGGTTAGTGAAGAGGTGAACTTAGATTTGTAGTATGATCGTTTTGACGATTCACAGAGACTAGTTGCTCTTCTTCGTAGCATTTTGTACTCCTGTTTCAAAAAATCTGTCTTATAACGTTTCCATTTCTGGTAAGCTTTGTCTCGCTTGCTTATGGCTCTTTTAATAGCATCATTAAACCACGGGTGTTGATTCTGATTCTTCCTTTTGCATCTTAATGGAACAAATTTATTATAAAGATAATCAATATTGCATTTTAGTGTTTCAATTTGTACATTTACTGATGATGAGGAGTAAATTGGATCCCATGAACATGAATGAAGATCATTACCAAGGTCAACAAAATTAATATTTTTCAAATCACGATACACAAAAGAATAGTCATTATAATTAATATTTACTTCGAAAGTCAGGAAAATGAGGTCATGTTTTGAGAATATAGGTACAGAGAGCTGGTCATACAATAAAGCCTTGCTTGGGTTGTCAATAAAAAAGATATCCAGAAGGGTATCCGTTTTGGAAGAGAAATGCGTGGGTTGAGATTTGTTTACCAAAGACAAGCCAATGGATTCAACGCATCCCGAAAGATGCTTTTCGCATAGAATAACGCTGTTCCAGTCACCAGTTAAAACTATATCGGTATAGGAAAGTGAAACTGTCTTAATTACCTCAGGCATGTCAGTGTAATCAGCGTTGCGGTGTGGTCTATACAAACACCCAATCAAAATGTTTGAGGAATTTCCAGGACTGGCTATTTCTAAGAATAAATACGCGATTTTGCTAAGCAGCGGCTGTTTGCATACTACTTTTGCCTTCAGTCTAGTACTGACATATACAGCAACTCCACCGGCGTGGCCAACGCGATCTGAGCGATACAGCTTGTACCCTTCACACTCCACCAGAGAATCACATACATTAACAGTAAACCACGTCTCAGATACACATATAACATCAACCAAAGAATATTCAAATAAATGTCTAAGCTCATCCATCTTTTTAGCCAGACTTTGCACGTTTATATGACAAACTCTCAGACCTTTCTTTTGTTTACATAACACTCTAATCAGAGCATGACTATTCGTCTTTGTGTCTCCTAAGTAATTAGTCATTTATAATGAATTGTAGAGTTTTTAGATACGCACAGTTTTTGACAAGTAGAAAATTTTTAAAGCATTCTAAACCAACAACAATTTGAGAACATTTAAAGATGGGACTAGTACGGAAACTGGGGTTAAATGATCTATGAAAAATTTTATAGGACAAATTAAATAATGTTAAATTAATAAAAACGATTAAAGAGCTTTCATTAATAATTAAATTAAGTGAGCTTTCATTCTCCACGAAATAACACGTCAGAGGGATCAGCTGCGTTTGCAGAATCCATGTGTATTAAATTTTTCCCTAAATTGCGTTGCACTACTGATGTTCTTTATGTTGGTTGGTAGTTGGTTCCACAACCTAACTGTATTAACCAAAAATTTATTTTGATAATTGTTTTTTTTTTTTAAGCTAACACCCAAACGCATCAAGTCCATGTTTGATATTATTAAAAACAATTTTAATTTGATCGAATTCAGTTGTCAAAGCTTTAAACGTGATAATCTCGAAACCATATTCCATAAAGTGGAAAATAGTTGATAAAATAAAGAGTAACTGTTAACCCATATTCAAGTTTATTTTTTTAATCGGTTAATAAATAACGGAGTAAGGACCAATAAACTGGAAATATGTCGAGATTCAAAATTTTGACTTTAACTCCGTAAGTTATTGAACCATCACAAATTTCTTGGTTCAGGCCAGAATTACATCAGTTCTTTACAAAACCCCGTTTTCAGTTTTACCTAGAGTATTTTTGAGATTTTTTCAGATTTGATGGTATTTTGGTAGTTTTTCCCCTTATAAAGTGCATTAAAGCAGTTTTCAAGCAGTTCATATAGTGTGGGGAATTCATTTTACCGGCTAAGCAGCGTAATTAGGGGGTAAGGGGAACTAAGCAGTTTACAAGCAGCTCATTATGAAAGCAGTTGAGGTAAGATTTCCTAGTGCCTGGCGCGCCCCTAAATAGTTAAATAATTTCTGCGATATGTTTAAAAAATGATTAAATAAAAGCAAATTCATAAGCTTTAAATATATTTGCCAAGCCCTTAAATATATATAAAATATGTGAAATTTCTATTTAATCCTCCATAGGGATCTGGAATCGTTCAGCATATAAAATTATTTGCTTCTTTTTATTTTGTACACACCAATTTTGGTTGCACTAAGATCCAAAAATTTCCACACACATACGGACATTGCTACTGTTCTGCACCTGTTGCATACACTTGCACGGATTTCAAAATAATAAGAGATATGTTAACTTAACCCTTATATATTGTGATCAATTGCAGCCTTGTCGGCTAGTCTGTTATTCGAGGCGGCCAAGCAGTGGAGGTGAGAATCACCAGTTCAAATTTTCCCCTTAGCTGACACACTTAATTGCTACTCTCACTCGCATTGGTTCACTCTTTTTCTCACCCACCCCCGCCATTGCTTCGTATGTGCTCGCTTCGATTGTTCGTATCGCCGAGGCGACACATTCGCCAAAATCTGTGCAAAGGACTCGACTCGGTATGTCCTCGTTGGTTGCGGCTGCAGTTTTCATTGCGTTGCCTTTGCGTAAGGACGTGCGTAGAACCCCAATTTGAGCTCCTGCTAAAAAAAAGTTTTTTTCGTCTAAAAAAGAAAAAGGAAACCGCAGGATTGAACTTATATTCGTCTCGCGCGAGTGTGCGGGTGTGTTTGTGTGTGCCCGTGTTGGATGCCAATTTCGGTTTTTGGCAATGCAGTTTTGGTGTTTTTGACATTGCACAAAGCGAACAACCGGGTTGGTTTCAGCTAACGGCACTTGCTTCCTGTCCAAGCTTCTTTGTGTGTGTGTGTTTGTGTGTGCAAAGCTGTTGCTTCTTGCTAACGTCGCTGTGTGTGTGCAGTCACGTGTTCTAAGGTGATTTTAACGAGTTCCGTGATACGCGAAATGAGATAAGAAACAAGCAAAAACCCTCCGACACACAAAAACTCGTACTCAGAATTCCTATTCCATTTTGGCCGGAAAATAAATCAACCGAAAATTGCATAAAAATTGTTTACGGCCCAACTTGTGCAACAAGCAAAACGATGTGACTACCTCTAAAAGCTGTAGAGTATAAAATATAAAGAAAGAAAAATTTATATCCCAACTTCAAGTGGTGTGAAAGGTGGAAAAATTAGCTGTTAAACTAAAGGTAGGCATTATTTTGGAAAAAAAAAATAATTTTTGAAATTTTTGCTAAGGAATAGATTATTAGAAAGAGTTGCAAAATTTCTAAATCTCAATCATTAAGCGTGTTCAGCACGCAGAAAAAAAAATGATATTTTTTCAAATCAATTTTAGGCCGATATGATAAAATATCAAATTAATAATTTACTAATTTCAAATCGTTATTTTTTACATATTATATTAATATTTTTATTGTGAATGATATTATTTTGGATCAGAAAGATATTATTTTATTGTTAAAATGAAATGAAAATATTGATATTTTGTAAAGTTTATTTTAATCTGGTTAATATTGGAATTTGATCTTTTTTTTCTCTGTGCAGCATAAATCGATGACAAGAAATCGACTATTTTTGTTAGATTGTGCTGGTGAACGAGCATGTTGCGCAATCATGTTTGCTATTTTTCTTGATTGTGTTAGATGTGAATCTAACAAAGAAATAGTTAGTTAGAATTGCTTGATTATGATTTTTTATCGACAGCAAACAGCTGTCAGAAGTAAACAAACATGGAATTTGGAAAAAAGCAAATGCAAAATGAATGTGGAAACCTCTTCGTTTTGAATAAATGAATTGGCAGAGGACGTGGTTTCGCAAGTAGCTCACGGAAATTCGTGCAAGGCTCTAAAGGCAGTAGTGGTTGTTGCGGAGGAGGAGGGAATGTTGAAAAGCCGCCACTCCAAAAAGAAGAAGCCCTACGCGTAGTAACCACCTCATCAGGGTACATGGACACCTCAACACAGTGTGTCAAGGCGCTACCATTCAGCTCCTCCCAGATAAGAGCTTTATAGGGACGTCCATATCCTCTTACAAGATAATCACAAGGAATGAAACCCGGCTCCTGGTTACGGAAGAATGGTTCCGACTTGGGCTGTAGCTAGGGTCACGGGGTCCTCGTTTAACCTTAAATCGAAAACATCTTACTTGTGGACTTGTCCCTAACGGGTCACTGCCTTATTGGCAGGCATGCTGCACGCTTGGACGTCGCTCAAGTTCTTTAAAAGAACAGGTGGAGACATAACTTCATATTTTTTGCCATTGCCCAGCTCTAAGTAGAAGGAAACTCAAAACATTTGGTCACACCACTAGCTGGGAAGTACAAAAATATAGAATGGACAAATCTTATTATTATTTTAAGATGTTTCGTGCATCGTTAAGGACTCATAGCTAGAGAAAGGCTAGCGACGGGATTCCAGCGGGACCCGAGAGAAGTAGGGGATCAGGCGCGACGATATTGAATTAAAATTTGTTGGTCGAGATCGGGACAGAACCGGATCGAATTGTCCTTATTCGCCCATCTCTACTCTTAGCCCATTGCCACTTTGTTGAAATTAGCATTCTTAGACCATTCTTTGTGTGGTCAGGAGTCCTTTTTAATGGATCCGCCGGGGCTGAGCTTACAACAAACATTAAACGGCTAACAAAGTCCTAAGGAAAATTCAAGGGGAATTCTAGGAGCAGTTGGTGCTAGTTACGACGGTCATAAATATGTAGTAGTCAGTTCTTAATTATATTAGGATGTTTGTTATCAAAAATTTAAACTTTCCGCCAACAAAAATATATCGATAACTTTGTTGCTTAAAAATTCTAACAAGTTCGTTCACCAGCAGACTAACACTTTATTTTTGATTGATGATTTTTGTAAGATGATTGGTGTAAGCTGCTGAACACGCCCATTGATTTAATATATATAATAATCTTAAAAATAGAGACCAATGATGAAACGGTTGAGCATTAAGAGGCAACAAGTTAAATGGAATCATAAAGGGTCTTGTAAAGTTGAAGTTAACCTTCAGCCTCGATTATCTAAATGTCTTTTACCAAGTTGCCAATTTTATATTGTGTCAATTCCACTTTTCCAACCCGAACTTATCTAATCTAAAATAAACTGAGGTCCATTTATTTGGAATTATTTGTTATGAGCGCTTTTCTCAAACTCCAAGCCTGTCGGCCATAAATATTTAGATTATAAAAAAATTGTAGAATCGTCTAACAACATCTTTTTGAGTCAAATAAACTTAAATGTCGATTATCAATTATATCGCCACAAGAAATAACATTTCGGAACGTCGCATATCTTAAAATAAAAATATCAATTTGGAGATTTTTGTATAGGTAGGTAGAATTCTCGGTAATTGTCTAGAATACCGATCTTTGCTCAAAAAATTCCGAAAAACTGCGAACTATGAAAAATTATCATGCAAGTAAAAATTTAACTGCACCAGCACTTTCAGGTTCATAAAGCGGACCTATGGCAACATTCTGTTATCTATATTGACTAAGGAACTTGTATAACGTTTTTTTGATTCGAAATTAAGTCATGGTTGCAGTCTAAACACACCTCACACTCAGTACTTTTTCAATCCTTTTTGTTTAAACAGACTGTGGATAGATACTTTTAAATTTTTTTCTACACCCGCCGTAGACAAAAATTTGTCTCCGGCGCTTTTTACAAATTTAACTTCAAAAACTTAACCTTCATTAACAACACGCGTTGAAAAATTTTTTTTGCAGCCTTTATATGTCAATTTGCCCTTTACATTCCAATGCCTTTCAATGTTTTGTACGTGGGTGATACTGCAGTGTTCGTTAAATCTTTTTCCGGGTTTCCAACTCAAAAAGTCTTTACCACCAACAATAATTTGATGAATCAAAATTTTTGACGACCATTTTGTATTAGACGATAAATAAAAATTCTACTTAAATTTTTTGAGAAAAAGGACATATTCAAAACATTCACCTTAAGTCGCACAAAATTGTAATTTTGTATTATTTATGTGACATTGAAAAAAGCACATCCATTTTTTGTGGTATGAAAACAGCATATTTAAAAAGAAACCGTGGATGCCGCAACTTTTTTGCAGTCAAAGCCGACAGCTTATTGCCCGCTGTATTCAGTGCGTAGAAAAGGAAAGACTTGATCTGAGGTCATGGTCTAAAAAGGTTGAACCAGTTAAAACCACTTCGAAGGCCGATAGTCCCCAAAAATGGTAACTTTGTCTATTTGGTGGGATTAAAAAGGGATCGTTTATTTTGAGTTCTTGCCCGACAATACCACGATTAATTCTAAACTGTATTGTGATCAGCTGGACACATTGAGTGATGCACTCAAACGGAAGAGGTCAGAATTGATCAATAGAGAAGGTGTAGTGTTTCACCAGAATAATGCGAGACCTCTTGCAAGTTGAAACGCTTGGAGCCTAAATGGGATTTGCTACCACACCCACCATATTCTCCAGACTTGGCACCTAGTAGTCCGATATTACTTGTTACGGTAGAGGCTGAAGCCCCCCGTCTGAGCCCAAATATCTTATTTCACCCAATATATGCAAAGAGCAAAATATTTCTAGTAATCAAGAATTTTAGAAAAAGATGCATTTAGATTGTTTCAATTAGGCATCGGCAGTAAAAAGTAAATACAAACAAATAAAGTTGGAATATGGGTTGAAATTGCACCTTGCGTCACTGAGCGATCAGTTGTCGCTTGATGAAAAGAAAATTAATGTGTTTAAACATTCGCTGAGCTTCTGATTTACATTGTTGGAGCATTAGAAAAGTTTAAGAATGATGGATACAGCGAGACAGGCGGCACATCTCATGAGAACGATTGAAAAAACGGAGTTTCTAATCTCTTTGCATGTTTTTACTGCCGTCAATGCTGCAAGTCTGACACTCGCGAATGTGATTGAATTGTTACCTGACACAAGAAAAAGTAAAACGAAGAAGATGTAATTTTTAAAAAATATCAAAATTGCCCTTGGAGCATGATATCTGCCAGTTTGTTATATGGCACCACAATTTTGACAAAATTTTGAAAACAAAAAAGTTTTTCTCACTAGAACTACTTTTTCGACCGATCGTTTCTATGGCAGCTATACGATATAGTCATCCGATCCGGCCGATTCCGACAAATGTACTGTGCATTTGTACCAAAAGACTTTGTGCAAAGTTTGGTTAAGATAACTTTTAAACTGACGGAGGAGATAGCATAGAAACAGACGGACAGACGGACATGGCTATATCAACTCAGCTCGTCATGCTGATCAAGAATATATATACTTTATGTGGTCGGAGATGCTTCCTTCTATGCGTTGCAAACATCTGAACAATTTTAATATACCCTCTCCAAGGGTATAAAAACAACTTAACCACAATGCTTAAATACAATAACATTTCCAAATTCATAAAGCTAACCAAATTAATGTTTAAATATGGTCTAAGTGACGTGTGCGACGTTTTTTTGATTTAAAATATGTTGTACATGAAGGTTTTTAAATATGCCCTACACATCCTGCGAAGTTTTTCAATGTTTATTGTTTGAGCCTATAAACCTTTAAATTCTTTTTCGCGCTCGACATAAAAAATATTTTCCTGTGGCGTTTTTTTTCTTCTAATTTTACCTCCAAACTAGGGATTAAAATCGAAACAGATTTCGGCTTCGCTCAGGGCATATTTATTGGCCGCCGAAACCTTTTTAAACACTGCACATTGGGCGGAACGGCCTTATTTTTGGCATAAAGTCCAAAATTATTTTTTAATATTTTTATAATTTTTTTATTATTTCCGTTAAATAAATGCCTACCCTTAATAAAAAGATAACAAAAAAATTTTTTTGCCGATCATTGGTTTTTGGCAGCGCGTTGAATCAGCTGTTTGCGCAAGGCTAGTTATGCCTTGTATGTGATGGAAATTTTGTAAATGTTTGACTATTATTCAGTCTTACAAGATTATATATAACTGCATTTTGAAATATGCAAAATATTCATTAAGGTATGTAAAATATAGTGTAGAGTGGTTAAATTTGAAATGCTTTTGTTTCGTGTTGTATTTAATGTATTGTTGGAACATATTTCATGTAGAACCTAGCCTCAATAATTGTTTTTCGTGGAGCAGATCTAGCAAGATTACGCCGTATTGCTGAAAGTGCTAATGTAGAAGTGTGTGTTATTGTGTTAACATTTATATAGAGCTGACAACTAAGCGCATATTTGCGGAATATTTTGACAGATTCAGACAAGGTCGATATTCGTCGTGTCAGTCACTCAAACTTCCAAAAGAGGCTATCGCGCTTTTGGAGTCACCCCCATTTGAGGTAGCAGACGGAACAGCAGATGATAACAACGAGTTTGAAGTTAAAGAACATTTTGCATTTGAGTTAGAAGTATATAAAAATAAAATTAAAAAAATAAAAAAAAATAAAATAAAAAATAAATTAACGGTCAAAAATAAATTCGAAATTAACTAATAATATAAATAGCACATATATGAAGTTTCAACTTTCTGTCTCTAATTTTGGAGTTTATGCCAAAAAATCGGCATTTCCGCCCACTGTGCACTGTACCAAACTATATATTGGTGGCATATTACCTTCGCATCATAGTGCGTTCAACGCAAAAAATCTTTTTATATAATGTCCTAAGATCTATCTATTCTGAGAAGAACAATAAGATCCGAAAAACCTCGACTTATCTTGAGTGCCCTTAGCCTAGATTCCTAGATCCGACACTGCAGATAGGACTTTTATACTACCAACGTATCCTTTCAAAGTTTTTTTGTTTCGACGCTATCAACTTTTTTGAGAACTAAAAGTTAAGTTTATCGTTCAGCAACATTAAAATTAAACTAATTTAAGTCATTTAACATAAAGGTTGTCAAAAAAGTCTTGCGGTATTTTTATTGCATTTTCAATTGTTCATAAAATTGGTTATAATAATGCGATTTAAGTCAAATATGCACCGTTTTGTTCGATGACGAGTTCCCAACGAGATGCCAACTTCATAATGCCCCTCTTATAGAAGCTCGCTTCCCTATTGGCAAAAAACTCGGAGAGCCAATTTTCACATGACTCTCTTGTGGCCAACTTCCGACTACCAAGCTCGTTCGCCATGGACAGAAATAGGTGGTAATCACTTGGTGCGAGATCCGGACTATACGGTGGATGCAAAAGAACCTCCCATCCGAGCTCCCGGAGCTTCTGGCGCGTCACCAAAGATGTGTGTGGCCTGGCGTTGTCCTGATGGAAGACAATTCGGCCTCTGTTGATCAAAGATGGCCTCTTCTGTATGAGTGCTGCATTCAAGCGGTCCAGTTGTTGGCAGTACAGGTCCTAATTGACCGTTTGGCCATAGGGGAGCAGCTCATAGTGGATGATTCCCTGCCAATCCCACCAAACACACAGAAGTACTTTCCTGGCCGTCAATCCAGGATTGGCCACCGTCTGGGCAGCTTCACCGCTTTTCGACCACGACCGTTTGCGCTTCACGTTGTCGTAAGTGACCCACTTTTCATCGCCAGTCACCATCCGCTTCAAAAACGGGTCGATTTTGTTGCGATTCAGAAGCGATCCGCATGCATCCATACGGGCAAAAAAGCTTTTTTGCGTCAAGTCGTGTGGCACCCATACATCGAGCTTTTTTTTGAATCCAAGCTTCTTCAAATGGCTTATAACGGTTTGATGACTCATGCCCAGCTCTTGGCCGATGCTACGGCTGCTACTATCCCGGTCTCTTTCGATCATTATGGCGCATCTTCGATCACCTCTGCACCAGAACGAAAACGTTGAAACCATCGTTGTGCGGTGGAAATGGAAACTGTATCGGGTCCATAAACTGCACAAATTTTATTGGCAGCATGAGATGTATTTTTGCCTTTATCGTAGTAGTACTGTAAAATATGCCGTATTTTCTCTTTATTTTGCTCCATGTTTGCGACGCTATAACTCACGAACGACTAAAAACAAACAACAATACATCAAACACGTGTTAGCGCGTGAAAAGAGCTTTCCAAAAAGCTCTAGCGTGAGCCGATGCGACGAATACAACTTGCAAAGACAAGCTTGCGAAAATACCGCAAGACTTTTTTGACAACCTTATATATTAGTTACCCATGATGAGCATATCGGCTGCAAAGTTGTACAAGTGCTTTATCTCTATCTGCAACGTTTTTAATTAATTGCATATTGTTATTAAAAAAATCAACGTTCGACTTCGAATGTGTAAAATTTACTACTCAAATAGTTCTTACTTATCAATTCTTATGGTCGTCTGAAGCGCAGATCTAATTTTTATAAGATTCTTAAAAAATTATACTATGTTTAGGTCGTTCAGGAAAGAGTTATGGGCTTGTAAGATCTTCAACCCGGTCCAAAAATATTTGAAGTTCGTATATAAATAATAATTTAGGTAGTATGGAAAAATTGGGTTATACATACATTTTCTGTTTCAAGAACGGTTCCAAAACAGTTTGAACCAGATTAATTGTGGTAAGCCGAAATGAAATTTTTTTTGAATATAAACAGTATTTAAAGGACCTGAACGACACCGGAATATTGTAATTGGGAAAAAATTTCATGTTCGACGTCACGAATCGACAGAGATAAATGTATATTTAAGAAAAAGGTACTATTCATTCAAAAGATATTAAAACTATTTGGGCTTAGTTTATGATACAACTATACCAGGTATGCACAGAAAACTGTGAGATCTCACAATAGGTATAGAAACTAGGAAAGCAAAGAGACAGATAGTGTTGCATATCGGAACTTCATGCAACGTAAAGAAGTGTATAAGTAGGCTCTCAGCCATGTGCCCACACGCATGCCTGACAGCGTAGTAGGTTAAGATGCCATGCCAATATGTGACGTGCAAGTCGTCCCTAGTTATGTTCTAGTGTAGTGTAAGTTCGTCCTATAAAACAATAAATAATAGTACTTAGCTAAGAGAAAAAGTGTATAGTAGAGTAGTATTTACGACGCGCCATTTGTAATAAATTTTTTTCGTTGTGTAATAATAGAATATCAGTTTGATCTAAAAAATATGAATTTGACATGGTCGAAAAGTTCACATTGATATTTTCGAACAGATATGATATATTATTGATATAAAAAAATATAATATTGAGCCCCCAGAGCACATTATTTTTCTGTGTGGCATACAGCGTTTGACAGATTATGCTAAAACCGAGAGAGAGAGAAAGAGAATAAAACATAAATCAAAGCACCCTTAGATTTACAAACATAGGTTATAAATCAATTTTATTTGTATTAGCTCGGCACTTTCCGAAAGAAGCCAGCGATTAGAGAGAACAAAAACGTGTGCCCGAGACGAGAGAGCTCTCTCCAGACCACAATAGTTTTTTTCAGTGCAAACAGACTCATACAATCAAGAGTTCGACTCGCCTTTGCATAAAAGGACGACTGACTTCGGCTCGTGGTAGCCATGGGTGGCCTGCACTGCTTAACATCGACATAGGCAACAGTATTGGCTCGAATTCTTTACAAACTATAAAAAAACAAAATCCCGTCGGAAAAAAAAGTCGTGCAAACACAACCTTTCAATCAAATGACTTCGACACACTAAAACTGTGAAATTTGAATTGAAATTCTATTAAACTTTTTTTAAATTTTTAATTTGTACGAGGGTCATTACGAGGGTATTTTACCTGTAAGTCTGATTTTTGACTGTCTCAATAGTTTTATTTTACAAATGCTTCGGCTTAAGGTTCGGTTCACGGTAAAAGAAAGCTCAGTAAGTATTCGAGCCGGTTCGCTGCACTAATTTTGAGATGAATATTTTTTTCTCCCTTAACTTTAAGACTTCCACCACTCTGGGACACAATCTTCCCAACCAGTTTAAAAAATTATGAAAAGCTGAAAAAATTCCATTTCTCATAAAATAAAAAATTAAATTACAAAACTTTATTATTCAGCAGGTCGGAAAAAACTAGAAGCTTACCATATTATTCTCATGACCCACAGCGACGACGCACCTTAAACTAATTAACGCGCAGGCAAAGCCACCAGATTGCCAAAAAAAATTCAGCTTCGCTTCGCTTCTGTAGTGAAAGAAAATAAGAAGAAATAAAACGCTCACCATAAACCACAGCAAAGCATCCCAAAACACCTCCCACCCCTTTAAAAAAGTCAGAGAAATGCCTTGTCGTTGCAGGTGGCAGTAAAAAATTGTTGAAATTTCTTAAGCAGAAGAGTTGGACACGCGGCCCCGGCGAGGCACAGCTCATTAAACGCTTGTCTCACGTTGGTTTTTTTCGGGTGTTACTTTTACCCGGTTGTCCGGATAAACCCGGCGACAACTTAATGTGCCCCTGGGCTGTGCTAAATAGCTTTCATTATTTTCGAGAACTTTTTGCCTTGGCCTTTGTTGCCGGGTTTAAATCCGGTTTTTTTTTGGTTTGTCTGCTGCCAGATTTCAGCCTTAAAGGCCAGAACTATAAATCATTCCACACATATCAATCAGTCAATCAAATATTGATTGTTCCATTTTTTCTGTTTCTTTTTTTTTTTGCTGAGTAAGCAACAGAATTGGCCCAAACAAAAAGAAAACAAAACTATGCCATGCATTTGACATTTACCAAGACATTGTGGCCCGGAAACAAGTATGAGAAATGTCTACCCAAAAAAAAGGGCAGACACAATTTTTCGGAGCAATTGACAAGTCTTGTTTGGTTGCTCATGTGGGAGGCAGAAGGGATAGTTTAAGAAATAAGTAAACTAACAAAGAATTTGGTTATATGTATAATTATTTTTGTGTATTGTTTGGTTTAAGACCGATTCACTTCTTGTTTAAGGGTTCCATTTTTGTAAAATAAAAATTAAAACAATTAAAACTTAACAAATTTGTAGTAAACTCTATATATAATTTTTACTTTTCATGCTGCAACTTCGACTCCGTGGACCTCTTTTGCTCGATGCTAATGTACCAAATGCAGTAACACCAGTTCACCCATTTTTTGTTGAATTTTGTGGCATTTATCAGATTGTCCCAAAAATGTTGTACAGATTTTTGTACACATTTTTGCCTGAGTAAAGGGCGTTAAATCAAATAAGCCAGATTCGAGTAGCTATTAAACCGTTTTTAGCCTGAAGATGGAGAGGAAACCGAGCAAAGCAAGCAATAGTTTGGCGAAAATTGGTAAACAATTTATGTGGTCAAATAAAATTGCATTCGGACGGCAGCAAAAACACAATTTATGGCTGCTCCTCAACAGGCAAAATGGCACAATACGAACAAGCTGCATAGATACAGATACTGAAAGCGAAGAGCAGGAATGGGTGATAAATTACATGCTTAGCTACTCAGTTCTCATATGCAAAAAGTTTGCTCCCTTCGTTCTCCAGTTGTTGTTGTTGCAGAGATTATGAAATAAATTTGCACATGCCACAAAATTTTTGCAGCCGCAAAACTCGCATACAACTTCCCAACGCTCAGCGAGTGCCGGGCGCAAAATTTATTATTGCTTTGGTTATGTATTCTATATGTTGCACTTGAGATGCGCCAGCGCCCAAAAATAGGCAACACAAATCCATATATATCGATAGAAAAGCTGGCCCACAACACAAACACATTTACATATGAAAATATTTTTCAATCGCCCCAACGGTTTTTCTTCTTCTATTCCTACATTCAAGAAGGAGAAGTTTTCATATGGACGAAGTTAGAGTAGAGCAGAAAAAAGTTTCACCCATGCGAAATTTGTAAAGTTTTTCCGTTTTCAATATATTACCAGAAGATAAGCATACGAAATTTGTAGTGGGGTCCAAGCAGCGCCTATTAAAGTTAGCTTTCCATCTCTTTTGCTTCAAGTGAAATAAAAGATGGACTAGGGGTGGATTGAAGAAATTAAAGAAAATAATATGCAAATGAAGCTTAATTTGGACATATAACTTCACAATGGTCCAATTTACAGGTCCAATCCAAGATTTTTTTTCAAGCGTACTGTGTGCTTGAATCAGCACTGCATCTAATAAAAAATTCTATGACCTATTACACAGAGGGAAGAAACCGGGAACATTGGACTCAAGACGAGCACAAACGTTACCAAAAACATAGCATTTGATTGATTTTGGACCAGGCTTGAGCGGATTCCTCACATTTGGGAGGAAAAGTGAGCGTGTGGACAATACCTCTTTGCATTGGAAGCGGAAGGAAGGCAGGCAAGTGCTCTCCTGGATATACTCTGTTGCTTCTCGCTCGTGACATTGCTTTTACAACAAACTTCAGCGAGCCCAACCACCTACTACTTCTCCTGACTCGTTTGATTTAAGTGGTTCAAAAAAAACATAAACAATTTTTTTTCGGGCTGACTGGGAATCGATCCGAGTACCTTACGCAGCTCTTAACGTATGGAATGACGTGCCAGCATATTCAGCCGTTGCACACTTTTGCAGAGTCACATCTAGAGGGCTACTTATACTTGGTTGTGCTGACATGAGATATATCAAAAAGAGAGCCAAATCGCTCTCACTCGCTCTTGTTTATCTCTCTGTTAAAAACCAGATTTATTGTCAACAACTTCACTCTTCCAGGAACATTTGGAACATTTGTTCTCAAGAATTTTTAGATCATCTTGTTCTTATTTTAGGTTGAAGGCAACTTATTTTCTGAACAGGTTTTCAAATTAAAAAACATCTGCTAGATATTCTGAGCTAAATGATCAAAAGTTTTGAAATCTACACTCATAGACAGAAAAATATGTGTAAAATTTGTTTTCTTCCGTATTTTGTACTTAGTACATTTGCCTATATTTTTCTCTACGAAACATGTTATTTTTGAAAATTTATAAATATTTTTTATTTAAAATTTTTTTGAGATATTGAAGAAAGTTTAAATGCAATTTGAAGCATGATTTAATTTTGCCTAGTAATCAATAAAGAAAAACAGTCTAGGATATTTGGTTCTCTCGATATAAGGGAATTCATAAAATATGGCATTTACGTCTGTTCGCAATCGTCTTTCTTGATGTGTGGTGACTGGAAGTATTAGTTTGACTATTCTTAGTTCATTAGTATAAAATTTATACTATAAATAAAATTCATAAGAAAAATTTAATATTGGGCTAGATCGGTCTTTGAAATAAATTAAAAAAAAGTTTTAAAATTAAACTTTATGTCCTGGAAAAATAGTAAGTGAAGTCAGTCGGAGATATTTTGCGACTTGCGAAATTCTGATGAACCTGTTACTTTTTGCATTGAACACGAACTAAAAAGCCTTTTAACGCACGATAATATGGCTACAATTCGCAGTACTTCGCCATCTGATCTAGGCTAACCGAGCTATTTTGTTTTGCTTACACGAAAATCTCTAGTGATTTATGTGTCACACCCGAATATATGGAAATTAATTAGGTTGATGACAAGAAAATTTAGCTTTGTGAGTCTTCCCTATATAATTTCTTACAAACAGCCAAATTATATAACCATAAGCCATATTTCACATTTGCCCCTACAAAAAGTTTCTCAATCTCAGTTCTTATATGAAATATTTGGAATTTATGATATTACCAAATGCTTCAGATTGTGGCCAAAGCCAAGTCTAGGCAACTTTCCAAGACCAACATCTACAACAAAGTAGAACAAAAATCCCATCGTCGACAACAACATCAGTTCTTAATGCGTTAAACTTTGCCTGCAACACGTAACTCAAGTTGGGCTCGGTGCAGTTAACTGGTCAGAGGGAGGATAACAACGAAGCCAAAGGCAGGTGTACCAAAGTGAGTTTTTGGCTGAAGAACATGAAAAAAAAACAAAAAATATCGAAAGCAATTTTTGTAATCAAAAGCAAAGAACAAGAAAACTGTATAAAGTAATAACTATAAAGAGTGTTACACACATACACACACACACACATTTTGCTTAAAAAGTTTGCCATTAACGGGAGCAACGAAAACACACTGGGCGGCCAAGCTGCTGCTCATATGAGAAATATGAGATAATCCCCTTTCTGAGGCCAAATTTAACAAGCTGTAATCTTTTATGGCAGCAAATTGTATTGGCCAGAGAGCTGCCTGATTTATTGACGCATTTCCCCATCTTGTTCAGTCCATTAAGTTTCCGTGTAGAACCTTTTCCTTAATTGCTTTAGCTTCATTAAGACCAAAAACTTTGAACTTTTTAATTTATGCATTGACAAAACTTAACCCGAAACAAAAAGCCAAATGCCTGTTCGCACTAAGATAAGCCACAGAACTGCAGGCGAAAGTTCAACGCATTTTGGGTTAGGCTAGCAGGTTGCAGATACCAAAAACTGCTCGCTGGGCAAAAGTGCAAGATGATTTTGTTTTCTTTTTTCTTTGACCGTTTAATTGCTTTTTGGCCGGTGGAAAGGTGAGAAAAGGGAGCAAAAATGCGCCTGCTTCTTAAAACGTTTCCTTTGAGTTGACTTGACCACCACTTAGCACGGCCAAAGCCAACAAAAGCCAAATTCCATTTTAGCCAACTGCTTTTATGGCATCTACTTGTAGTTTAAGGACTTGGAATGACTCGTAAACAGGATTATGCTGCATGGAAAAGAAGCTTACGAAATCGAGAAGAAAGGGAAAAGGAAGTGTTAGAAATTAAAATGAGAAAAAGACTTACCTTTCAGAATGTTGAAGTTGATCTTGCTGACTGACTGTCATGATATAGCTTAGATCTTAGACTTAAAAAACAACCACATTTTTGCTTTAATCCCTTAAATTAAGTTTTAAGTTAAAGTTTTATTATTAATTAAATAAAGTTCATTCTAATCTTAGACACATGACTTGCAATTTATTGTTGCTATGGAAAGTTCAGCATCCTCAGTTTCGTTGTCACACCAAAATTTATGGTACTTAAAGTTTAGTATACACCTCATCAAAGGAACTGCCAAAACGAAAAATAACTCACAAAACTTTTGACACCAAATGCCTTTGTTTTCTAAGTAATTTTATAAATTTAATTTATAATTTATTAATAAAATTGGCTGCTTTGTTTGAGCAAACAATACATTTACTACAACAAACATAATTAAATAATATGCATTCAAGTACCCGCAAGTTCGCCGCAGTTAGCCCATGGCCTTCACTTCGCGAAACCGAAGGTTGCTGAGTAAAGCTTGTTGGAAGCATCAGAACTTTACGAAAATGTTCTACAAATGAAAGCAACAGACTTTGAGCGGTTACAATCAGGGCTCAATACCGGAACCAGAACCGGAACCGTTAACCGAAATAAACCGTTTCAAATCGCGTACCGGAACCGGAACCTGAACCGATACAAAAATTTTTTTAAGAACCGAATACCGTTTACCGTTATTATTGGAACCGATAAAACCGGAACGAAACCGAAACTTTGGTACCGGTACGGTTCCGGTTTTTTTATACGCTGTACCTAATTATGTTAGGAGTGTGCAAAATTATGTAACTGAGAGGAATCATTTCCGACCTTATAAAGTTCTTGATCTTATGTATGTAGACAAAAAAACAAAAGATTGAACAGTCCAAAATATTGCAAAGTTTGGAAATGGTAATGACGGGTAAACAGAAGGTGTAGATCAAACAATTAAACACAAAAAAACCATGAAACAACTAAAATAAATGCGAAATTTGTTAGATTTTCTTATTCCCAAAATTTTTATGAAGATTTGATAGACTGCAATAGTAGAGGGTAAAAATATGTGGTGTAGACCGAACTGTCTCAAAAATAGGAAATTTACAAAATTACATGAGTTCAGAAAAGTATAAATTTGCAAAAATTCTTATATGAGTTAATGAGACGTGTTGATCAAACGGACCAAAAAATCGCAAAATTTGCAAAATTTTATAACGATTTTGATTCTTATGAAGACGGGTAAATAAACGGATGGTGAATTTTGCTAGATAAAGATTTAATAGATGGTAATTGTAAGGTATGCTTCACTCCATCGCTTTGTGAGCGGCGTAGCAACGCACGTCGGGTACATATTTATTAGAATTTTTTTTTTTCAGTATTAAAAATAAGTAGTACTTATATCGGTGAGTACCGGTACGTACCGGTATACCGAAATAAAAATCCGGGTACCGGAACCGAAAACGGAAACCGAAATTAATTGAAAACCGATAAAGAACCTTTAACCGAAACATTCATTTCGGGACGTACCGGTACGGGAACCGGAACCGAAATTCGTTTCGGGATTAAGCCCTGGTTACAATAAAAGACATTGAGCTCAAATTGATCAATATGTAGGATTTTTCAACAGTGTCTTTGTTGGTCCCAGTCCAATGATTTAGCGATCTGTTACATATCCATTAAGGGTCATAGGAAGTTAACAGTTGCATCTTCAACAAGAAAGTTTCCAACCGCTACAACAACTACAACAAACAACAACAAATGGAGATAGCTCTCGGTCGTTGCAGTATATTTTTCGAATTCGGCAGATTGCAGAAAATGAACTCATGTTTTTAATGCTTTTCTTCAGTTTGCCACAAATGAAAGAACATATTTACATTATTTGCTGTTGGGCTAAGGCAAATAAAACTACATAATTTTTCAATTGTGTATTTTTTTTCGTGGTCTTGTCATTTAACTCTATCTCTTAGTCTTTACTTGCTGTTCCCTTCTATGAGAAAGCAAATTTGACAGTACACCAAGAGCCTCTCAGGATATCTTTGAAGTGAGGCGCCTCACGAACTGAACTCACGTGCTGCTCATCACAATTGCGGCCGTTCCTGGGCTGTTTATAAATAGACTATCGTCCATTTGTTAACTCCCAAACTTTGAGAATCTAAAAATAATGCGGATAAATATTCTACCCTAGGCTAAGCTGTTTATAAATCAAAATATCTTTATTTATTCTGAATTATTACACTTGTGCCAATGATTTTTCTCATTTTTTAAACTAGCAGCAAAGTTCTCTTCCGGTATAGTCTTTCATTCCTTCCTTGTTTCGGGTTCGATCCTGCTCGCCACACAAGTCGCACAATCCAAAATCTAAAGTCTTAAAAAATGAGGTCTCAGCATTCCCAAAGCTGTTGTATAAATTAATGGTGAAAAAAAAATTTGATTTTAATTTTAAATGGGCGCGACAGGGTCTCAAAGTTTTTAAAAATATTAATCATACGACACGCTCACCAAATACAAATTTTTACAATCGAAGTTATTAGTTCATTTCAATTGCTGTCATTGTTTGAAATTCAAAAAGGGGTCTACATATGTGGAAATTAAATGTTTTTAAAATTTGAATAGTTTAATAATAAAATCATCGCCGACTATTTGAAAAAAATATATGATAATAGGCAACACTGCGTATGAGTTATTTACAACAACTTTAGACACCATTCGCGTCCGTTAAAACTCGATTTTTTTATCTTTTGCTTTTATTTACGCTAATTATACATGAAAAAGTAACAGATAGGGGGGTGAGAGCATGACCTTAAAAATTTCATATACATGGGGACCGCTCTAATGTACACCCTAAATACAATCATCCCTGATGGTATCAGTTAAGTTTCTAATCCAGGCTTTAGGCAAATGTTTGCACGCAAACTATTTGGTGTTCCCTTCTTGGAAAGTACCACCAGTCCATCGACGAATGTATGGATGGTTGGTTGGACGGCCCTTCATTGGTCGCTGAGCTGGTAGGTCTTCCACTTTTTCATGAGAGCACCCTCGAGCGTTGACTTCCATTCGCCAGTTTGCTAGCTAGACTTCTACTTGTTCAAGAAGATTTTTCGATGTCAGCGGGAGCGACATAACACGGTGTCGTTAGTTAAGATAGATAGGAAATAAGTTATAGAAAGATCGTATTTTTTTTTTTTTTTTTTTTTTTTTTTTTTTTTTTTTTTTTTTTTTTTTTTTTTTTTTTTTTTTTTTTTTTTTTTTTCTCTTTTTTTTTATAAATTTTTTGGGGGGGTTTTTTTTTTTTTTATTTTTTCCTTCCTTTTTAAAAATTTTCCTGCCTTGAGGGCTTGTAGCATGCAACGTGCAACAAAATGTTGCAGGCACTCGAGCGGATGGAGGAGTAGCTGACTCGGAGGGGCACGCGCTTGTTCCGGCTATTTTAATCGGTAGTGGGATGGGTTCCACAAATGGTTCCTAGTTGCCACATGCTCGCCTATATATGCTCAATTTTATAGAAATTCGCGTGCGGGTTCTTATTCAAATCGATCGATCAGATAGTGAGGAAAGAAAGTAAGAAGTGAAAAGGAAGGAAACTAACTACATATAATACTCATCCGACGGCCCAAACGGCTATCAGAGCCAGAGTCGCTGTCATTTGTGCTGTGCAGATGTTGTTGCCACAGCTAATGCCCACCCTACCATGACCACCTTTATGCCAAGGTCAAGCTATGACCGGTGATCCCTAAGGACAGTCGACTCTAAGATTCCATTCTCTTCTTTAAACGTTGCATGGTTCCCAAACAAAAGAACTTAGCAGATCATCACTTCATTCAACATTCGAAATTTATTAATAAACAACTTCATTATCTCCAGCAAAAATTAAAATCATCATACAGGGATATATTCAGGAATTAAGGCAAATAACTAATATTAGATTATAAAAATATATGTAAAGTTGATTAAATGTACAAATAATAAGGCTAGCAATAAGATTTAGTTAAGTTCCTATATTTATCTTTAATTAAGTTTCATTATTACGAATGGTTAGCAATCAGATTTAGTTAAACTTCAATATTAATCTTTAATTAAATTTAATTATTAAGTTCGATTTTAAGCTTTTCTAGTTTCGTTTTTATTTTACTTCATCATTAAGTTAGAACGTTCATGGTTTGATTGACGTTAATGATCATTTGCTATGACAAGCATTTTAGCTAACCGCGAGGCCTACGAATGGCTCGAGAAACAAAAAGAACTTCGCTAATGATCATTAAGAGTCATAAATGCATTGGCTGATAAGCATGTAAATATTTTATGGCAATAAAATAACAGCTGATTGATTTGAAATTGAATTGAAATAAAACATTTAATTACTTTTAGGTTGCGCGAATGAATTTTGAATTTTGGTTCGTTTAGGTATGTAGATCGCCAGTAAATAAAACAAACATATTTTTGGTTTAATTCTTCGGCTTAAGCCGGTCACTCACCCAACACATATCCAACGTTGAAAGCGCTCTCAGGTTGTTGTTGTTGCTGTTAAATTGTTTGGGGCTTTTGTTGTAAGAAAAATATATTGTTTATTTATTGGGCGGGGATATTAGAACCTTGAGCTTAAGCAAAGACCCTTTCTTCGGCAACAAAAAAAAATTAATAAATGCACTTTGATGTGGACACCTTTGCATGTGTGAATATTAGGCTAAATTTTTTTTTCCATGAATTTTCGCACTTAGTAACAGGAGGAGACTTTAACTTTTAAAAATTATTTGAACATTTTTATCTATTTGCTGACCACTTAATTAGTTGTTAGCTGATTGAGTTGAAACTTCATATAAAATGTATAATTTTTTTCTGCACGTGGGCAGACCATTATGTAACAATTGGGTATGATGTGTCTGAGGGTACGAAGAAACAAAAAAAAAAACTCTGTTTGCACTATCCAATATTTAGCTGGGAGGATTAAGGGTTTTCACCACCAAAATTTCCGCAATTTTCACTTCTGGAGGAAAAACCGAACTAGGCTGAAGTTTTGGGCTGCGACTTCTCTAGCCACGCGTGTGTAGGGCTTAGCTTTCGCAAGGGAACTGCACTCAACGGCAGACGAATGATCGGTGGATGCTTTGCGTGTTCTTCTGTTGCTCTGCTCAAGTTAGAGTGGGAGAGGGGGAGTGATAGAGAAACAAAGAGCATTTAATGCCAGCGCCTGTGGCTGTGGGTGGAGTACTTCAGCGGCATGAGTCAGGGGGATTTTCGCTCGATCCACACGTGGAATTGGGGTGGATGGCCTGAAGTTCCAATCTTCTCGTGCACTTTAAGTTTCTTCACTAGGAGGTGGTTCTTCCAAGGGTACTCTGGGGTACAATGGAGGCCACAAAAGGCACCTTGGGGGTCGCACTGGGGGCCAAACCTATAAGGTTAGAAAACCACCAGGTTAGATACGGCCATGGACAAGACAATAAATTGAAATATTCTTTCTCTGCTCTTGAGTGAACTTACTCTTGGAGTCTGGCCGGTAGGGATTGTTTGTGGGGCTGGCTTAGCCAAGCTCTTAATCACTTTTCACTTTGAACTTTTGCACAAATGACTTTATTTTGTTCGCGCTTGAAATGGAGTACTGCACTTGTGGATAGTCCAAACGGAAAAGGAAGGGCTGGTTTGGTTAGGAGAGCATTGGACCTGTTAACAGAGGCTTGGTTGCAATTTTGATAAAATCCCAAATTTTTTTATTTGACGTTTGAGTCTGTTATGAGCGTTTTGGATTAATTGCATTTTGTTGCTCATAACATT
This sequence comes from Lordiphosa clarofinis, assembly GCA_018904275.1. NCBI lineage: Eukaryota > Metazoa > Arthropoda > Insecta > Diptera > Drosophilidae > Lordiphosa > Lordiphosa clarofinis. The sequence continues at coordinate 5,121 of JAEIGQ010000499.1, read as the reverse complement.
TCGCTCAACCAAGTTTACCTAGTATGCTTTTAGGCTTGGTTAATATAGGGAATTGTGAGTGAAATATCATTTTGACTCAATTTTAGCTACATGGAAAAAAAACTGAAATTCGAACGACAAGCGCCCTACATTTCCCTCCCACCAAAATCTCACTTGGGGGTGCAAAAGCACAAGAGAGATTCGCGCTTGGAGCAGGCCTTACTGTTTAAGGTCTTTGGCATGGTATTTGCCAATAACTCGTCCCTGTAAGTCTTCCAACTCGTAATAGGCACTTCCTAATTTCTTACGAATTCTACATTTGACAAAAGCAGGGGCCAATTTTGAACTGAACCCTGTTGCAAAGTTGCTTTGCTGAAAATTTCGCCTATATATTTCTTGACCTGGTTTGTAAGACACTTCGCGACTACGTAAGTTATACGACCTTTCGTTACGTTGGCGCTGCGCTGCCATTGTATCCTTAGCTTTATTTCGGATGAGGTCAAAGGAGTCTTCTTGACCGAATTGAATTGCACGGTCATCCAATAGGCCTAAAGTTCTCATCAATTTATAACTGGACCCATCCGTAACCATGTGTTGGCCGAAAGCTACTCTATAGGGACTTGTATTAATAGCGGAGTGATGGCTAGAGCGCAAAGCACAGCAAATGCTGCTTAAATGCTCATCCCAGTTTTTCTGGTCCGGGCGAATGTAGGCTTTAATTGCAGAGAGTACTGATCGGTTGACCCTCTCTGATGCGTTGGCCTGCGGGGAGTAAAAAGCTGTATAATTATGCGCAACTCTATATTTGTCCAAAAGGGAATTAAAAGCGGAGGATTTGAACTGGACACCGTTATCCGAAACCACTGTTTCTGGAATCCCGAAACAATGGAATAGATCCTCTTCAAGAAAGGGAATAATAGCGCCTGCAGTGAATTTCTTAACAGGCTTAAGAAATGGAAATTTCGACATATGGTCGAGCACAACAAATATGCCGACATTTCCCGATCTGCTTCGTGGGTATGGACCCAAAAAGTCCACGTAAAGCTTTTGGAAAAAGCGCATGGTCTGACCTGTGTTACCCATCGGAGGTCTTAGAGTGCGGTTCGGATGTTTAGAAGACTTGCAAATATCGCAATCATTAACATACTTTTTTACATCCGTTACCATGTTTGGCCAGAAATAAAATCTCCTAAGTCGCTCCAAAGTTTTATTTATTCCGCTATGGGAATACAAGGGGTCTTCATGGGCAACTTTTAGGGTCTCTTTAATTAGCGAGTTTGGTATCCATAACTTCCAACATAAGTCGTCAGCTATTTTTATTCCAGTAGCGTGTTCGGTTCGGCGATAAATAAAATTGTCAACAACCTTCACGTCAGGCATTTGGGACTGATTAAGACGAATTTTATCCATTAAGTCGACATATTGTGGAGAACAAAACTCGGGTGACTTAAGATCTACCATTATACTCTCAAGGCTTAGAGCAGATAAATCCTCAGAATGCGTGCGGGATAAAGCATCTGGCACAATATTCTGGCTATCTTTTCGATGCTCGATTTTGAAGTCGAACCCTTATAATTTGAGTGACCAACGTGCTAACCGAGAACTTAAATCACTCTGGGTCATTAACCACTTTAACGAAGCGTGGTCCGTTATAATGGTAAATTCTTGACCTTCAATATAGGCCCTAAATTTTTTTACAGCCAGAACTGCAGCGTAACACTCCTTCTCAGTTACGGTGTAATTCTTCTGGCACTTATTCAGCTTTTTTGACATGTAGGCTATTGGCACTTCATCTCCCTCCTTATTTTGCTGCATTAAAACGGCCCCAACACCTGTATGACTCGCGTCACAGTGCAAAAAGAAGGGCTTCTCATAAACGGGACTGTGTAGCACAGGAGCTGAGCACATATGAGCCTTTAATGTCCCAAATGCCTGTTGAGCTTCCTCGGACCAATTAAACTTACGTTTTTGCTTCAGCGTATCTGTTAGCGGAGAGGCGATGGCGGCATAGTTACGAATGAACTTGTTGTACCACCCGGTCATGCCAAGAAAGCGTCGAACTTGCTTGATGGATTGTGGAACTGGGAATTCGTTAACAGCGGATATCTTTTCCGGATCCGTGCTAATAGTTCCATTGCCGATCACATGACCCAAATATTTGACCTCTTTTCGGCAGAATTTGCTTTTTCCAATATTGATGGTTAGGTTTGCACGATCCAATTGGGAAGCAACCATCCTTAAAACCTCAATGTGACGTTCGAAAGTATCTGAGACTATCAGTAAGTCGTCTAGATAAATGAACACTTCGGTTCGCAAATGGGCCGGTATGATTTTATCCATTAGTCTGGACATTGTATGAGGCGAGTTGGTGAGGCCAAAAGGCATAACTACAAACTCATACAAAGGTCGACCTGGCACCGTAAACGCGGTTTTGTCACGTGATTTTGGATCGAGTGGGATCTGCCAGAAAGCGTCCTTTAGATCCAAGCTTGTTATATACTCGGCCTTTGGAAGCCTAGCTATGATTCCGTCTATAAGTGGCATGGGATAGGCGTCTTTTACCGTTTTATCATTTACCTGCCTACTATCAAGGCACAATCGGACCTTGCCAGGTTTCTTGACCAACACGACGGGTGACGACCACGAACTATTGGATTCTTGAATGACTCCAAGTTTAAGCATGCGATCTAATTCGTCATACATCATCTTTTCGGTTACGGGGGACACCGCATAATGACGCTGTTTGATTGGTTTAGCGTCAGCCACGTCGATGCAATGGGAAATTAAAGTCGTTCTGCCTAAGCCTTTTTTGGCAAAGGAAGGAAAAAGTTTGATGGACTTCTTCAAAGCTTCCTGCTGTTCACTCGACAAATTCCTTAAAACTGGGTCCTCGATTGATGAAATATTAAAATTCTTGGTCATTAGGTGCATAGGCAACAGGTCAAAGGTGGTCCAAAAATCAATGCCTAGGTATAGATTCTGAGACAATGAGGGAACTAGGTAAAAACTGATATCTTTCGTCTCGCCTTGGTAAGTAACTCCTGTAGTTACTTTTCCTATAATTGGCTGATTTTTTCCATCTGCAGTTTTCACTGAGGTGGAAAGTGGCTTGTATTTCGTGTCACTTTGGCAGAGTTCCAATGCCAATTGACCTCCAATACAACTTATGGAAGCACCTGTATCCATGAGGCCAACCGTGGGCTTGCCGAAAAGGATAACTTCTGCATAAGGACGCAAATCATGTGGTCTGCCGACTACTGTTGACAAAATCATTTTATTTTCTAGCTTGCGCTGTTTTCTGAAGGCGATTCTTCTAAGAGTAGAGCGGGATTTGGTTGTGTAAGGATGAGTAGAAACAATTGAAACAGGTATGTCCGGGAATTGGTTGGTTTTTACACCCATTTGGTGCAAAAACGTAGTCGACTCTTTTAGTCGGTGTTGGTTGATTTGGTCGCAAACTGTTTGCGTGCACTTTTCTGAGGTGCACGCGACTGCTGGTTTTTTTGGATGGGGGCCGAGTTGCATTTACGGCAATTGCCCTTATAGGTATCAGCCTTGCCACAGCCAAAGCAAAAAACTCGCTTTTCAGCTTGGCAGTCTTGATGACGATGGCCTTTATTCCCACAATTCCAGCATAATGTCTCAACTGCGGATACCTCGTAATCTTCTTCCTCAATACATTCTTCGTCGGACTCTAAATCTGGTTGGTCAGCCAAAGCACTGACTTGGCGACGGGGCATAGGTCGTGATGGCAAAACCAATGGTTTAGTTTTCACAACTGTTTGTAAAAATATTTCGCGCGTACGAACGAGGTGTCTTAGGTCCGTTATAGACAAAGCGGGTTCGTAAAGAATTTCTCGCTGTGTTTCTGGCAACAAATTAGCTCGAATCGTTTCGACCAGAGATAATTCGGACATGGACTCTGAGAGTTTGTCGGCTAAAGTGGCGATAACACCATAAAAGTCGTCAAACGATTCGTTTGGCTTTTGTTTCCGCTGATTAATTTCAGATCTTAGATGCATATCTGTTCTGTCATCTTTAAACTGACCCCGCAATGCGCTACATAACAGTGTCCAATCGTATGTGGGAACGCGTTTATGATACCGCCAGTACCAATCGCTTGCGTGTCCCTCGAAAAGATTACTAGCATACCGGGCTGTAAGCTTAAGGTCTCCGTTCAGGGTCTGTTTGGTCAGAGCTTCGACTCTATAAATAAAGTCATCAATTGACATCCCCGATTTTCCCGTGAAGCGAAGTTTCCAATTAGTCATTATCTGACAAATGCGATCGGGTCTGAGTTCAAAGCTCATAGTATTGTTGGAATCTTCACCTGTTGATGGCTGTCCAAGGTTAGCTGGACTCTGGCCATGGATCTGTGAGCTTTGTAAGGGATTTATTGGAAGCTGAGGGTTACCATTAGCTGCAGATGCAAAACCGTTAGTTACTTGAGGGTTCGGTTCAACATTTGAAGTTGAAAGTCGAAATATTTGATCCAGAGCTTGCTGTTCAATTTCAGCAGCGGTTTGCATTTGAGGCGGGAACCTACTCGGAGTCGGACTTACAGAAACGCTCTGAAGCCCTCGAGAGATAGCCTGAGTAATATTTTCTGTTTGCTGAGCCATAGTTCTCGCGATAAGCTGGCTCTGCTGTGCCATAGCTGAGGCTATTGCTTCTGCTAAAGACTGTTCAAGGGTTCTTGTTGCAACTGCCTGCTCCGGAGGGGCTGCAGTGGCAGAATTCTGTGCATTTTGGCTGTTATTTTGGTCATTCATGGCTGATTGCAATCTATTGTCTTCTTTTCTTTTTTGAGACCTAGTTAAGAGAGGTTTTGAAGTCGATGGACAACGACCTTTCGAAGTGGAAGACAGCGAGGTGCTTAAGTCCTCAGATGAGGCTGAGTGTACTTGCTCTAAAGTCTGCTTACACAATGGGCAAAATTTCTTCTTGCCGACTTTGGTGTTAAAGCAAGACCTATGAAAATTATGGCTACAACTCGTAGTTAATAATTGGGCATGGTACACGATAACCTCGCTACAAATGCAACAATGCTTGCCAGTATCGTCCAAAGCCGTCAAATCTTCCGTGCTATGAACTAAGGGCATTTCCTAAAATCTAAGATATACGTAGAACTGATAAGCCTAA